>CAKMRK010000313.1:0-22646 GCA_928213465.1 Penicillium sclerotigenum | reverse complement strand
TGTATTTTAACGAAAATACTAAGTATAAAGAGAGAAAGGAAAGGAAGAAAGAAAACTACGAGATAGGATCTTTTATAGGGTCCTATCACCACCAAACAATCAAACAATGCAAACTCCGTCGAGGCGGAAACATTCGGCAGAATCCTTTCGGTAGAAAAGATCAACCTTCCAGATCGTCACATAAATAATAGTTATTTATTATATAAAGTTAGCGAGTTATACGTCTATTTCAGGTGACTTTATATAATAGTAGGTATAGTGGGTATACCCACCGTGGGTATACCCGTGGGCCTTAGGCGTTATCGACGGGCACTCGAAAATCTAAATAGCCTAAGGCCCACCGTGGACAGGCCTTGGGCACCTCCTAGGTGCCTATAGACGGGCGATGTCGCAGTCTAGACCACGCTAACGATAATAAACTAGTATTTAGGGACCAAATACGTTCTTAGTTAGGGGTTATATAACAATCTAGAAGGTAGATCTTTTCTACTAAAAAGATTCTACCGAATGTTTCCGTGGTAGATCTTTTCTACTAAAAGGATGCTACCGAATGTTTCCGTCTTAATAGAGTTTGCATTATTTGATTATTTGGTGGTAATAGGACCCTATAAAGGATCCTATCTCGTGGTTTTCTTTCTTCTTTTTCTTTTTTCTCTTTATACTTAGTATTCTCGTTGAAATGCACTCTTTTGTTCAAAGAACTGGCTGGTAATATTACCTACTCTCGATTTCTAGATTATAAAAGTGAACGCCGACTATAGTATTCACTCCTCGTAATAACCTTTATAGTTATAGTTAATCCTATTATAAAACTAGTCTTATCGAAGTTATAGATATTATTAGGATTAATTCTAAATTAAAGAATCGTCTTTTAAACTAAATTAAACCACTCCCTAATAATTTTAGGGTCTTTATATTTCGTACGCTCGTAGTTATACCGTTTCGAGAATCGGGAGGAGAGAAAAGGACGTCTTTTAACGAAGTTCGTAACCTAGTTTTAGCCGACCGAAAGAACTAGGGTAGTTCCACGCTTTTAAAGAAGAAGATCTACCATTTCTCGTACTATAGAGGGCCGGGGGGCTGCTCCACGAGAATCTATAAAGAGAATCTATTTTTAAGAGATTCCTCTTTAATCTCTATTAATTTATATGAATTAGCGCGTGTAGTACTTCGTTTAGTGTGGCTATTAAGACGGTCGCGTAAAGTTGAACGCGGGAGATTGAAAGTACGGGTAGCGGTAGTAATAGTACGAATTTCTTACTTCTTAATAGCCTAGATAGCTAATAAAAGCCTACCCTCTTACTCTATTAAATCTTTAGAGCTTCGGGAGCGAATTGGTGGCATAGTGGGTGGTTGAATCGACTAAGTGCTAATTCCTAGACGCGTTTTGGTTTGGGGTGGCGGCTCGCTTATGGTGGCGGCTCGCTTGCGAAATACGTTATGTATGCCTTTAACTTAGGTAAGAGAGGCTGAACAAAAAGCCGGATTGAGATACTACCCACAACTACGGACATACATACCACAACACAAGCCAAAACCCACCGAAATGAGGAATATAAAATCACTACTTCTGTACAATATAGGAAGCGAGACACGTCCCCACTTCCCCGCTCCAAATGTCATTGAACTTGCTAATCCTTTCAGGGCTAAGCATGTTCCATAGAAACAGTACGAGATGGCGGCTTGCGACGGGCCTAGACGCTAAGTTTGGATAATCACACCCTTGCGGCCCATTGCTTCTTCAATATGAAACCCAAAGACGAGCCGGTAGAGGTCACGGAGCCAGGAGTACTGGCCACTTTGCAGCATTGCCTGGCATGCATGCGCGACATCAATGGCACCCACCCGGGCTTGCAGACCAACACTTCTGAACGTCGGGTCAAACGCTACAACCTTTCTATAATTCTTCAATAAGGATGTCTGCCACGCCGCGGAGCCAAATGCATCCGAGGGAAGTGATTTCACAAAAGACGAGAGATTCTGCTTCCCGCCCCGTTGATAGCCACTAATGATGGCAGCTTTGGTGATCAGGATCTTTAGTCGCGTGAGGTTTGGATCTTCCGAGATAGTGGTTACCGTGTTGGCCGAGGATACTGTGTGACCGGATGATCGGGATTGCTCTGAAATACTGGATGCATTGGATGACCACTTGGTATGGGGGTTACTATGCCCGTTCCCATAGCCCAATACAAGAATATTTGGGATTGGAGCGTCGTCGGGTGAGGCCGTTGCAGTGTCCTCGAATATGGTAGTTGGAGTCTCGGGGTTGCCGAGTTGGCTCATTGGGTCATCACCGAAATCCAGTTCCGAGTGCCGTGACGTTTGATGGAATGCCTGAGAGAACGTGGTTTGGCTCGGTCGAGGTGTTCCCCGATCCGAGTTGCGCAAATTATGGAGGGTCCAGCCCTCGCGGAAGAGATCGCAGAGCTCCCAGCAGGCTTGAACCGCGGACCCTAACAACTCCTCATCCAGTGGCTTCTCTTCCCTCTTGGTCTGGCGAATGCTGAACAGCATCTCGGCTAATGTCCAGCATGCACTCAGCAGAGAGTCTGTCTCTGTGATGCGGGTGCGCTGCTTCATGAGACGGTGACACAAGGTAATATAAAAATCCAAGGTTCTTTCACGAAAGGCGTCGGGCAGGTTTCGATCGTGAGTGTTGTAAAGATGGTTATTCAATTCAAAACTCACACGTAAGACCGAGTCGGATAGGTCTGTGTCGCGAATACGGGCTTCAAATAGCGCCTGGCAGAAATCTCGGCAGAGATCAAGAGTCGAATGAATTTGTGATGCGTAGTCATCGTCGCGAGTGTCATAAAGTTTCTGACATAGTCTCCAACATGACCGCCATGCATCCTCTTGCATATCATCGTTGTGGGATTTGAGGAGACGTTCTCGATGGATATAACTAAGATTAGCCAGCGTATTGCATAGTGTCCAGCATTCGTCGAGAGCAGCTTTTAGGGCATTGATTTCGGCCTCTTTGCTAGTTAGCCCTATATCAAAATTAGTCTCATTTGCTAGAGCTCAAATGCATTTGCGTTCATGGTTATACCTTCAGGGATATCTTTGGAAAAGGGTTAGCAATGGCTATCATGAAGCAAAGCATGATTTGGAGGAAATTGGCTATAGTACCTTGTAAGCTACTCGAACGAGTGCGTCTCTCAAATTCTTCAAACTCATGTCTTGTCTGTGCACGTGGCGTCGCTCGCTCGCTACAGTCGTTGTCGAGACTGAGGGATGTTGTCAACGGAGGCGGCGACATTGGACTATTGCCGAACTGTATGAATAATTGCTATTAGTGTCATATATAAACGGGTGACCGGTATCATGAAAATACCTTTTTCGGCCTTGTAGGTACAGATATTATATCGGTTTGACCATCTGAACTGACCGATGGCGACTGTGACTCCTCTGTGCCCTGGAAAGTGGGCTGCATTGGCGCCTAGGTAGATTCACCATTAGCCAACGTGGCAGCGGTCCCGGTGGGATTCGTACAAAATCACCAAATCCTGGCGGAGCATGTATCACTGACTGCGGAGGTTCATCGTCGTCCGACCTCGCGCTGTCTCCCACATGATTTGGGTATTCGGTTTGAATCTATATAGTATGAGCCCAGTTGAACTGTCCAGCCCGCAAATTGTACGTACTGTAAGTTCTGGTTGAGGAAGAACCCCAGATCCACGTATAGGGTTAGGCGAGCTATCACGTCTATTTGAATTGCCGCCATCATCACAATCATCGCAATCCTCTTCGTTGGCCGAGGCCCCCGATAAGCTGTTTATCGGCTCGGAAGCGGAGAAGTGGGAACTCTCATTCCCATCGAGGATCCCATCAAGAGACCTGTTACACATTAGCGATGCTCTCAAAGAAACCCGTAACTGTCTTACATTGAAACCGAGCGTGGAGAATAGTAAGCCGGACTTGTGGAGTTGATGCCGTATGGTAGGACAGATAGCGGTGACCTGACGGCCATGGCCGAATGTATATGGAATATAAGAAAACAAAGCTCAAGTGAAAGGGATTTTGGGGGGGGGGAAGATGGGGGTTAGCAACAGTTGAGGGAGCTGAGCCCGGTTATCGCTTACCTAGCGCATACTACACGTGATATCTATTTCTTCAATAATCTTCATACTTGGATGGTTAGGAAAGGAGGAGGGTATTATCGGATATGGCGCTGAAACTGGAGTCCCCATTTGACATTGGCAATGTCCCAATATGCAAGTCGAGGGCCAATTGTAGAAAGAACAGCCTCGAGAAAAGTGCACTGTGAAGCTAGTGTATAGCTATTATTATCCTATTATTATACTATTATTATAATACATCTTCGCTTCCTGATTGGTTGGAACTGATGGAAGCGCTTTTGTCCTGGATGCGGTATAGTCCGATGCAGCTCCCCTCAATATGACTGGCAGATGGCGGCCAAGATGCATGCTCATCACGGCGCCTATTTGATCCCTCGGATAGGAATTTAGGAATTTAAGGACAGACTGGGTTTGTTCTCCAGTTTGTATGTGGTTGGGCTTCGGAGTCCCGAGATCAATCCAAAATAGTAGAAACCAACAGCGCATGCCCATGAAAGGCATGAAACCGGGAAGAACTCCATATTGGGTATACTGTAGATCTAGAATGGGTCTCGAGCTGTTGAGACCGGAGGCGTTCAGGCGGGGAATTTGCCTGTTTATATTGGGCTAGACTTGGGAACAACTCATCCAATGTATACTATGCGGAATATATACGCAAATATGTTGTAGGTCTTTGTTTATATTAAGGGCAAATGAACCTGGTAATTGCTAATTGCTATGAAGATAGTAATCCCTCCAAAGTCCAAGTATGCCGGAGAATCCATTCACCCTGTGAGTATGACAATGACTATACTTCTAACAACAGAGGACCATTATGCAGAGAAACCGGCTACAACGGCCCAAGATTCCTCGAAAGACAAAGAGCTAATCGGTGGCGTTTGGGTAAAAACAGGGTAGGGTTGGGCTACAAATGGTGCTTCCCCAATGTTGGTGGGTCACGACTGCAAGCCGCTGAGCTGTAAAATTCATCGAAGATAATAATAACCAAAACGCAAATACCTCCCTTGACGCCATATGTGTAGAGTGCAACGCCGCCATAAATGCAAATACCGGAAACACCTGTGAGGAACCTCGTCCCATCTCCGGTGGAGCCTAGGTCACCCGTCACATCTCAAACCACTTCACTGGCCCCGGAGAAATCCAAAGCTGGCAGCACTTCAATGTGGACACTAGCCAAAAAACCAATGATCATGTCATTAAGCTTAAGATGCTGGTGTTTCTTCTTTTGCAAACTTCAATATGCTCCCAATGTCTGCTGGCCGACAGAACATGAGAAATCGGGCTAGCATAACCCGGCAGAAGGGGAGAATGGGGTATTTATGTGATTTTTTTGACAGGAAAACCCCGGCTTGAGTTGACGACAGGTTGACTCGTGTGAGAAATTGATTGGCTTATACTTGAGCCTTGGAGCGATCTTTCTCGGCGGAATTGTAGCTGTATAAAATGAGCAACAACCACTAAAATTCCAAAATAACAAGCGACATACCGGAGGAGTTTCTCAATCAGATCAACGTGTGTCATGATCATTCGCCGGCAGCAGTACCGTCTGCAGCCAAGCTGGTCCATAGCGTCACTGTAAAAGAGTTTATTAGGCAAAGATAGATATTATAGACTGGAGGATGTCATACCCGTCTGGAACACCGTCGTCCAAAAGCTGCAGGTAACGCTCCCAAAGGTCACCGACAACCTACAATCGGAGGGTTTAGTAAAGGATCATACATCATGGACTCAAAAACGGCCTGCTTACCTTGCCACAGGAGAAACAACGGACGGGGATAATCATTTTTGTGATTCAGGATGATTCAAAGAACGAGAAAATGAATAAACAAGGTCGATTGTGAATGATGTCGCTTTGAGCCAGACTTTTTTTCCTACGAAGATCCAAGTTTGATCTAACCCAATCAGGAGAACTGCAATTTTCTGCCAAATATCCCCGCCTTAATTTTCCTTTGGGAAAAAAAAAAGTAGATCTGCCCTGAGTATCACCAGACGTAAGTCTTCACAACTGTGTCCCAATCTGCAAGAAGTATGATTGTCTGAGTCGCATCAACTTAAATCTGCACATTTCCCCCTTTCTATTTCTGGATCTTGCTTCACCTGCAAAAATGGTGGCCAATCAGTCAGCACGACAGCAAAAACGATCCCGGCTTAGCGATGCGGCTTCCGAGAAGCCTGCCCGGCCCAATGAAGAGCGAACCAAAAGGCGCAGAGTCTCCGGAGTCAACGAAAACCAAAAACTGCAGACAGTAGAGCCAACTGATTGTGTGAAGGAGTATTCCAATGGTGATGCCCAGATACAAGATGCGGAGACCAAGCAAAAAAGCCCCGTGCCGTGGTCTTTCTCACGCCCCGTTGGTGGTCGTTACAACAATTTAGATCCAATTCTGACTGATGATGAAGCGTGAGGACTCTTTCTGTTGAAGATAGTGAAACAAATTCTGACCTTTTTCTATTACAGATATCTTCTGGTCGGACTCGACACTGCCGTTCAAGTATTCGCAACCTCAACCTCTCGCCTGTCACGTACATTGCAAATGGAGGCTGGTCAACAGATCATTGGGTTCAGCATCTGCCCCGAGGACCAGGAAAGCCTCTATATCTTCACATCTTCAGGCTCTATCAGCAAATGGAATTGGAGTTCCGGGAAGCGCATCGCACGCTGGGAGACCACTTGCACAACCGTTTCAATGAGCCTAGCCTCGGTGGGAAAAGAAGGAAGCGCAGCTGCTATCTCCTTCTCTATCATCTCGCAAAAGGACGGAAAAAGACAAATTTTGATCAACGCACTTGGGGACAAGAAGATCCAAGGCACCACCGCCCTCGAGACCAGCCAGAAGATCAATAGTATCAAAGTTACCCACGACGGCCGGGTGATCATCGCTAGTGATGGTAAACATCTCTTTATGGGTACTACAACCGGCGCAGAGCTTGAAACCATTGAGACTGTCCAGTATACTTGGCGCCAGGCGACTCTTCCTGTCAATGTTACTTGCTTTGACATCCAGACCAAAGGCTCGGAATCTATCGATCTGTCAGTAGGAGAGAGCGGCGGTTCTATCCTGATTTACCAGAACGTCTTGAATACCCTATTCGGCAAGGATTTCAGTGATAAGAGGTCTTCGCCTAGGAAGTTGCATTGGCACCGCGGCTCTGTGAACACCGTGCGTTGGTCTAAAGATGGTATGTCCAATTGTATACACATGTTTCTGAGAGAGAGCTTGCTCACATTCATTAGGGAACTACATTATCTCAGGTGGTCAGGAGTCGGTCATGGTTCTCTGGCAATTGGACACTGGTCGGAAACAATTCCTTCCCCATCTTTCCTCCCCTATCTGCAACATAGTCGTCTCCGCCAGTGGGAGCTCATATGTGGTCAAATTGGCCGACAACTCAGTCATGATCTTGTCGACAAGAGAATTACAACCTCTCACCACCATCACAGGATTGCAGTTGTGCCCAGATATGTCAGGGTCCATGGAATCCTCAAAGGGATCTGTTGTGGCGAAATTACACCCGCAGCAACCAGAGCGATTGATTGTGGCCGTCCCAGCTTCCCACCAGCTTACTCAAAACCAGCATGGCTCTCAGCTTGCAAATGCGGCTGTGCTTCAGACATATGATATCCGTGCCAACTCCAATATCTCCCGCCAAGCCCTTGCGCGAACCAATGCGACCACTTTGAGCGTCAGCCCTGAAGGGTCTCAAATTGTCGCACCCGATGTTAAGCACTTGGATATAGTGCATGATGCAAAGTGGTTGGCTACGGTTGATACATGGGCCCCTCACCCTCAGGACGTGGATGCCCTAGATCGCTCTTCTAATGCTAAATCTACCGCCACCCTCCGTCCGGAGGTCTTTTTGAAGTTCTGGAAGTGGGACGCTTCCTCGGATACATGGGAACTCGTTACACGTGTTGACGGCCCTCATTTCTCCAAAAATCACCACTCACCTGTACTCGGTCTGGTGTCTCGGCCTGGTGCCCACGAGTTTGCAACCCTAGGTGCCGACGCCGTTCTCCGCTTCTGGTGTCCAACTGCGAAATACCGAAGCGGGTTGAAGGCTAAAGATCAACCAGCACAGCCTCTGACTACATGGAAGTGTCGTGGTACCGTTGACCTGGAGGGATGTCTCAATTCAACCGCCGATTCTCCTCTGGATACGGCTTGCCTGAGTTTCTCCGAGGATGGCTCAGTATTGGCCGTCTGCTTGCCGTTCACATCGGCTGCAAATGACGGTCTTGTTCTTCTGATTGATGCACGAAACTGCTCTGTGCACTACCGACGCACTGGTGTTTTCCTTGGAAACCCCTGCTCAACAAGTTTCCTAGGAAGCCGTTTGATCGTTGCTTCTACTCACTCGGTGGCTGTCTGGGACACAGTCGACGATGTCATCAAGACTATTCAGTCGTCAGACTCGGTGGATTCGCCTGCCGGAAACTCACAGCTCATTGCCGTGAATGCCAGAACAAAGTCATTGGCAATTGTTACGAGTTCGTCACACAAGAAACGACGCAAGGTCCGATTCCAAATCAAGATCTACGACGTCCCGTCCTTTGAGGTAGTCTTCCAGGAAACCCTACAAACCTCCCCGGTTGCCCTACTCTCAGATGCTTATTCCGGTGATTACATTGTCGTTGATTCCACGGCAACTGTGCAGCGACTTGGCTGTCTGGACAAGGCTTCCCAGAAGAGCCAGAACAACCAGTCCCGTGATGTTTCCGGCCAAATCGACAACGGATTGGCAACTCTCTTCAACCGGGGCCCGGAGAGGCTCCTCGCTCAATCTGACAACGTGGAGGACTTTTCTGCGCAAACCAAGGGACTGGCTAGTGTTTTTGGCGAGACTCCATCATTCTCTTTGCCTGCTATTGGGGTCCTCTTCAGGAACGTGGTCCAAACACTCAGCGCCAATTAAGCCGATGGTTTTGCTCCACGGCAGGTTCTTTTTCGGTGCACAGGTGTAGCGGTTGACAGGGATTTTCTGTTTTTGAACATTGGAATTGTGAACGGCGAACAATGTAGTATATGTATATGGTTGCCTCAAGAGACCACAAATCTTCATGATTTATCTTTTGCTACTACACAAGCCCTGGTGGTGTCAACCATCTCGTAATGCGCCCTCGAGTCGAAAGATCCTCGAGATTAATGTATTCCTAACCATCCAAGGAAGAAAGAACATTGAATGTTTTATTTATCTTATTCCTTACAGTAAAGTTTCATTTGTGATCCTAAAATGGGGGTAATAATGCTGTTTAGTTAAACTGAATCTACGCCTTGCCACCAGGGCAGAAGAGTTTCAGATCTGTCCCAAGGTAAAATCAAGTAACGCCTTCCTTCCGTGGACATGGGTCAAGTATGCATCCAATTCGTGATCATCGTCGATTGAGAATGGAATCTCATTCCCTTCCTCATCCCTGTCAATGCCCTCGATTCGGGTGATGATTGAATAGGGATACCTGGCGCCAATCAATTGCCGGAGCTCTTCCACGGTTCGTGTGGTTAGCTTTTCGAGCCAGGGTTTTTGGGTTGTTCCTTGCGACTGGTCCTTCGAACCAACCTGGAACCAGACGGGGGTATGTAGTAGTGCGGAACTTAGCATAGGGTCCACATATTCAAAGCCGTTGCCTGCGTCGTGGTGTGGGTTGGCTGAGAAGGTTGGGTCGTTCGCAGCCTGGAGTAGTGAAGGGTCAATTTGCATATCACCAATCTCAGTAGCCGTGATGGGTGCACTGGCCAGTGCCTGAGAGGCCAAAGTACTAATCCCATTGCTGATCTCGTTGCCTAGCATGCTACCCATAGAGGAGGTTGTCGGGGTTGGGTTTCGAGGTTCAGCACGTGCCGAGGATCTCTTACGTGTCGGATCTCGTTTCGTCTGGTCGTCTCGAAGTCTTTTCATGACATCGCGACAGAGTACTTCCAAAGCCTTTAGTTTGTTGCTGTGATCTGGGTCAGCTGGCCCAGGCGCGAGAATATGCTGAAGCAGCTCCGAGTTCGCAATCCATTGCTCTTTGAGCTCTCTCCAGTGTTCATCGCCGGCCTCTAACTTGCTCGTGAAATGATCCACCTTCAAGGTGTCATAGAACGCATTGCGGATCTGCCGACTTTCTTCCGGGTTGATCCCAAGGGCATTTTTTGCCTCCGCAATTGTCATGCGTCTCTCTAAGGTCCGCATTCGTTTGGTGACATCGGTACACACAACATCAAGGGCAAGGGCTTTTGCATCGCGTTGAGTAGGATCAGTATTAAACACCTGTTGGAGGTGTGGGGATTCTTGGATCAATTTGTCTTTCGCAGCTTGCCATCTCTCAGGCCCAGCTGCGGTTTTCTTGATGAAGCCTGCTTCTTCGCAGATTCGCTGGAAATGGTCTCTGGTCTGGCGGTACATAGTGTTATCCAGGTTGAGATACTGCTTGCTCTCATCTATGGTTGTCTCGGACGGAAAGCGTGGAGGCCCCGGAGGATCAGCTGGCAGCCCGGCCCATCCTCGAGTTCGACGACGACGTTTTCGAGATGCCCAACGTTCTGCACTTTCGGTCTTTAGGCGGTCCAATCGCTCTTGGCGTTTTGCGATGACCTCTGGCGAGAGAGCGGGGGACTCGGTGGTTGGGCGTTCAGCGTTTGGCTGTGTAGGGAGATGATGCGGATCATCAAGTGCGCTTTCGACCTTGTATACCTCCTGTTGCAAGGCAAGTAGGCCCTCATCCTCCGGTGGGACAACTTGTTCCTCGACATTTGACTGTGACTTCATTCCATTGGGGACTCGCAGCAGCCAGCGATTCTTTGCACGCACTCGCATTAATTCCCTCTCTTTAATCTCAAAGCCTTCATCATTCAAGATGCGAAGCATATCCCGCTGACTTGTGTTCCGTTCCCAAAGCTGTTTGACTCGGGCGACGAGCTCAATATTCTTGTGCGCTGGATTTTGTTTCGACGGAAAGCCCCATCGTTTGAACTGAGTCTGAAAAGCACGTTTGCTAAAGAAATAACAAAAATTCAAATGGTGCTCAACGGATAAAAAGCAAGGGTATACACTTACCTTGGCGCAAACTGACAGGCAGTTCGCATGTAGTCCATGATCTCCTCCAACGCCTTCTTTTCCTGAATGTACATCTGGAAGCAGATTTCCCGCTTGCCAGACCAATCGTACACCATGATAGAGGAGACGCTCCCCTCCGTGGAGGCGCGTCTGTTGGAACAAATAGATAGAGCTGGAAGATGTGGAGCTTATCAGGCGGTTGTTGTCGCTGCTGTGCGCCGTAGTCTTTAGGGGGGAATTTGGGCAAGACGCGGATAGCGCAGTTTGGCCACGTGATTACAAATGATATATCCCTTGACAACATTTGACGTTTACATCTTATAAAGCACAATTGAATATGGTATGAATTTCATTTCATAATTTGGTCTGGTACCATTAGGGAATCATATCCCACATTTCTCGTTTCCCATGCATGAAACAAATGCCCTCGGAAATGCTATGTCCCTATCCCTAGGACACTCGACCTGCGATTGCCTAGAGACGGCAAACGCATACGTTGCAAAGACAGCAATCCAGACGCCGTGTATCCTGCTCATATTGAGCAATATCCCCATGAAGGTGCCAAAAAAAACTCCCAGATCAAACACCTGGGGAACACACAAATCGCTCGCTCATCGGAAGTATGAACTTAGAACAAAAAGAAAAAGGGGCGAAACAAAGGAAAAAACAAAAGAAAAAAAAAGACGGAAGATATGAGAATCAATGAAGTTTCTTGATCTTCCGTCGCAGTTTGAACACTCGAGTTCGAAGCCAGGTCATAAAGAGGACCCATGTGCTCTTGGATTGGGATTTCCATGAGGCCGACGGTTCTTCGCTACCATGCATGATGGATCTTTGGGGCTTCTCGGAGAACTCCTCTCTAGACTGCACGGGAGATTCAGGATCATCCGACATGTGTCGTTTCAAGCGACGTCGGGAGCCCCTCTCCTCGGCTTTGATCTGTTGTTTTTCAAGCCTTCGGGTTTTAGCGGCCTCTTTTTCCTCGAATGCCTGGCGGGCAGCCTGAACTGTGGCTGCACGGGAAATAGGATCGGTGCTAGTTCGAGTTCGGGATCGGAAAACGAAGTCAAGAGACGTTCTAGACATCGGGGATGCAGTGCTATCAGTCTCCCGTGAGTACCCAAAGGATGGTCGACTGGTCACATTGGTCTGTGAAATCCCGGGCAGACGGGTGAAAGAATCATCTTGGATCTGCAATGACAGCCGGGGTAGGGCCGGGCCTGAAGAAGTACGGGTTTCTTGGAGAGACGAAGGTTCCGAATTGGGGCTTTCCTCCAATTCTTCACTGTCATGGCTCAACTCTTCGTAGGATTGGCCTAATGGTGGAGTGTACGCTCGAGGAGTCTGTCGCATGGGATGCACGTACTGTGATCCGGGCTTGCTCGCAGTCGAGCCCGAGCCATTTGAGAACTGAGACGTTCCACTGGTAGATCGATTGTGAAGACCGGAAGGTGTTCTCTTATAAGTCACACCTACGAGGGACTCGCTACGTGGGTGCTCCCGCTCGAAGTTCATGTAAATGCCCAGCCCTGCTTGGTCAGTGGACGATCGGGACAGATCGATCGAAGTTGACGGCGCATCATCTCGGGAGAGTTTCCGCAGAATGGGCTTGATATGGACCTTGGATTTCATTGATTTGCTTTTATGAGAGCGAGAGTCGAGAAGTTCGGAGGATATGTTGTGCTCAGAAGCATTCACTAACTGCTGTTCTGAGTTCCACGGCTGTTCGGCCGGTGTAGTATCATGCATGGCCATGCTTGAAGCCATAGAGCTGCGCTTTTTGAGGTTGACAGGGGAATGCGACTTGTCGGCAACATCGGAAAAGGAGAATTGATCTTGGGAGTTGTTGAGATCTCGAGACGGAAAGATATGATAGGAGGCAGCCCGTCCAGTTTCAATGCCTGGTCTCGCCTTCGTAGGACGCTGGAGTGATCCAGATTCCCCCACCAGTCGGTTTTTCATGATGGGAAAGGCCGACTCACGCGAGTATGAATCGTCGGCGCGCGCCATGGTCGGAACCTCTTCAGTCACAGCTTTTTAGTAATCAAGTGTGTGATGCATGATTATCAACACCAGGTAAATGAGAACTAGAGTATGGGAGTTCAGAATTCGAGACCGAGGATGAGTGGGGAAGATTGCGAAAAGAGGAGATCGTAAGAGATTCCTAGTAATAGTAATCAAGAGGGGCGCATCAGCACATCAGCGGGGAAATGGAAGACTAAGATAAGCGCTTATGGCGGGAGAGATAAAGGATTTGACATCTGTGGTAGAATAGTAGAGGAGAGAGATAGAAAGGAAAAACAAGTAATATAGAGAAAGAGAGCGAGGGGAGTAGAATAGATATAATTTCAAGTTCAAGAAAAAGGAGTCGGCGGTGAAGCCGGAGACAGACGGGATCGAGACCGCATGCGGCTTTGACTTCTTTCTCCTTTTCTCTCCTTCTCTCTCTCTCCTGATTTATCCCCTATTATCCCCTTTCTGCTATTATTGGATCTTCCAATCCTTCTAGTTCTTCTAGTCTCCCTAGTTTGATTTGTTTATTTCCATTAGTTTAAATTAGTTCGTTTAGTTTGATTAGTTTGTGTACAACATAGTTCGTCTAGTCTCATCTTATTTTTAATTTATTAAACCCCCCTTATACTCTGTAATGCACACCCCATTTACACGATATATCCTATAATACAATACCCCCTGTACTACGTCCATGGATACGTATACATACGTATACATACGTATACTGCCGTATATTGCCGTATACGTACCTGTAGGTACCTATGCCAAGGAAATGCCAAGGAAATGCCAAGCCAAGCCCATATGATCTTCCCCCACCAGAGTGTTTGACTTGTGTTGTACATGGTGGGGTGGACTATTTTGGCCTGTTTTTTTTTTCTTTCTCTTTCTTGTCTTGTCTCTTCCCTTCTTGTCTTCTTTTTTTTTCTCATTTCTTCGCACATACAAATATCCCTGATATTGTACCATTCTCAACCATGGGTCTGTCTTTGCAGAACCTGGGGTTGTCCCTGTTGATTTTGGTCGCTTTCTCCGATCAGGCATATGCATTCGGCGCTGGTAATATCGCGTCTCTTTCCCGCCTCGAAGGTCAAAATTGGCGCCATGGAGATATCGAGGATGCCCTTCTGACTCTCTATATGGCAAGAGTCGCCGGTGGTAAGAAATTTGGCAAGCTAGACGTGAAGCGCGTCTACTTCGGTAACTGGCTGCGTGATTACAGTCAAGCAGTCGATGTGGGCACCGTCAAATATGTTAGTGCCGAAGCTATTCGTATCCTGCTTTGGGTGCTGGGTTTCATGAGCTTTGGGTGAGTCGTGAAAATGGATATCGACACTGTTGACATGTCGCTGAGACCCATGAAAGATACGGAACCAGAGAGTTTGAGGTCACAACGGAACGCCTAGGATGCTACCAACCGACGGAGCATATCGATAACCCCTTGGGGTACGCCACGGGCGAGGATGCGCGTGACTACGATCGTCGACTGCGTGGCCCCGTCGACGAAGAGCGAGAGCTTTCAGTGGACCCCCGCACCGGTATGAAGTCTGATCATGCGGTTGATATTGGGCTAACCCCACGGGAACACAGGTTTGAAACACTACATCGCAACGGAGGATGTGGGTATTGACACCTCGGCTGCGTTGATTCGCCGTGTACTCGGTCGCTCAATTCAGATGGGTCGTCGTTACGGACAATCCAGGGACAAGGATGACCTATATGAAGCTCTACGGCTGCTAGGCACTGGATTACACTGCCTGGAGGATTACGCTGCTCACTCTAACTACACCGAGCTTAGTCTGATTGAATTAGGAGAGACAGAGGTCTTCCCACACGTCGGACGCGACACCAAACTGCGGGTTAACGGTGTCGACGACGAAGTCTATCCAGTTGTGACTGGTACCTTCGGCGGAGTTGATTTCTTCCATTCTGTACTGGGAGAGTTGTCCGATAAAACAATGCAGTCTGAAATTGAGACCCTGGAGAATGTTGTCGCCCAATCGGAGAACCAGGATTCCTCTGAGAGTTTCCTGCAGACTCTACTGAGCAAAATTCCGGATGGTTTGCTTGGTGACAGCAATGACCAGACTAGCCAGATGGATGACTTCAAGTCAAAGGCAGATGATGCCAAACATGACAGCGAGAACGTCACTCCTCGTGAACCTGAAGAGTGGACTCTCTACCTGGATAATGTTCAGAAGCAGATATACCCAGTCCTCGAGTGGCATGACAACTTGTTGAAACGAATAAATGAGGCCATCGAAAAGATCCCGGTCTTGCCCGAGCTGATCGAGCAAATTCAGGATCAAATAACCATTTTTGTCTTCTCTATTTTGGCTCCTTATATTCTTCCTATTATCAAGCAGGTCAAGTCCGAGCTCGAAACCGGTTCATCTGAAGTGATCCAGAGCAGCCGGGAGCAACAGCACATTGTGTTCAACGATGATAACTGCTCAAATCCGACTCACTCGATGCTCTCAAAGGACCACTTCTCAAACATTTTGAATGAGCCCGCTGGTCGTATTGCGTCGGCTATTGTCAAATGGTCGGTTCCTCAGCTCATGTCATGCTGGGATGATGAGAATGCCGATATCGACCAAACTCTTGACAGAATCATTTCTGGTGTTTTCCATCACCCCTCTCTTCGCGAGTCTGGACGTGACGGAGCTGCCGATATGCATCAGATCATGTTCTCCACAGTCGAGAAGTGGTGGAGCGAGAAGGATGATGAGCAGCGTGACATCCTCCGCGAGCAGCTGAGTCGCGATGGTGTCCTTGAAGGCAGGAACCATAAAGATGGTGTGCAGGATTGCGGACACGGATGTGGAAAGCCACTCGCTCTTCCCAAGTCTCACGGCAGCTCTGGTGAAGGCCAAGGGTCCGGTGGGTCCGGTGGCTCTCGTATTGAGAACCTTGCCTCCGAGGCTGTAGGAGGAGGCGCATTTGGCAGTATACTCGGTGGACTCGTAGGAGGCATGGGCTCTATGCTTCTCAACAACAGCGGCTCGAAGCCTAATCGGGAGAGCCCAGAGCCTCAGAACTATGACAGTGGGAATGCTTACCAGAGCCGACCTCACCATGAGAGCCAAGAGCAATACGGAGGGAACTCATTTGGTCAAATGCAGTCCCCTCACCAGAGTGGATATGGACAACCAAGCGAATCAAGCTACGGAGGCTACGGTCAACCCCCGGTTCATCACGAAGAATACCGACCTCGTCCTGGCGGATACGAATATCAAAGTGAAACTGTCTATCAACAGCCACCTGCGCCCCGTGATGAGTACTCTGGCTACGCATCTCCAGCGGAGAACTTCCGCCGCGTGGAACACCACCAATACCAGTCGGAAAGTCAGAGTTACTATCAGGAGCAGACACGGCAGACTTACCAAAGCGGCCAATCTGAATATCAGCGTACAGAGACACACTATGGATACGGAGGCCCGCCTCCCCGTGAGGAATATGAGCAGTTAGTTAACTTGGATTGTTTTTATTGGCTGATCTCTTATATTGACCATAACATACAGGGAGTTCTCTGGATATGGTAGACCGCAGCCTGGCTATAATGGATTTGAGAATTCTGGCTATATTCCCCGGGAAGGATATGGTCAGCGAGAGGGCGGCGATGAATACCGCGGCGAGCGACAATATGAGGGTGAAGAGCGCCCCAGGTACCGTTCGGGCTCTCGCAGTGGGGGCAGCGACGAGGAACGTTCTCACCGACACCACCGACATCACCATCATCACCGTGAACGGTCTGGTTCGGATTCAGATTAGGTAGCCTCGGCAGTGCCCCGGATATAGTGTTGGACTAGTGACAGATCCTGTCGCAATGGATGACGATGCGGACATCTACCATTCCTTAACCTCTCCTGGAGCCGGTTGTTCGCACCGAACAACCTTGTCGCAGTTGAGCAGGCGGAGTGGATCAAGAGCCAATTTCAGCTAGGAATGCAGATATGAGTATTAGTGGTGTGCTCCATGGGCGTAAACAAGGGTATATTTGGATTTGGGAGGTTGAACGAGAATGTAGGTCAAGACTTACCCGGCGCATTGTGTCGACCGTAGTTTCACCCAACTCGTGCTCAAGATAGTCTCGCTTAACGAGACCAACACCGTGCTCCCCAGTGACAGTGCCCTCCATCTCCACAGCACGTTTCACCATGCGGTGCACGATTCCCTCTGCTATACTCCTCTCGCTCTCGCTGAAGAGAATGATCGCTGTTGGCTGTTAATACATGTCGAATGATTTTGGGTATGTCGAAAATCAAGGCAATAGCTTACCGTGGAAGTTGCCATCTCCAACATGGCCACAGATTCCGGCTAACAGGCCATTCTTGGTCATATCTTCCTTGGTTGCCTCCATGATATCGGGCAACTTGCTCATCGGGACCGCGACATCGGTCGTCCAGACGTGGTCATCCGGGTTTCTTTTCATCGCCATGACACTCCACAGCGACTGTTTACGCGCACTCCAGAGTTCTGCCATTTCAGCCTTGCCACGGGCAAACTCGAAGGTATTGCCCGAAGTTCTAGAGACAATTTTCTGCACCATACCAATCTGCTCCTTGACTGCATTTGGAGTGCCAGTGAACTTGAAGAACAAGGTGGGGGACTCCTTCCACTGGCGGCTAGTAGTCTTACTAGCATTGATGCACCTCATTTGGACATCATCCAGAATCTCAACACCTGCGACAGGGATACCAGCCTCCACTACATGTGTCACACACTCGGCAGCATCCTGAATAGTTCCAAAGCTTGCGACAGCAACATTCTCACTCTGGGGCTTGACCGTCAGCTTCAAGGTTGCCTCCGTTACTAGTCCAAGAGTGCCTTCGCTGCCAATAAACAGCTTAGTCAAGTCATAACCAGCACTAGACTTCCTCGGCCGCTGCCGAGTCTTGATAATGGTGCCATCGGCGAGGACAACAGTGAGCGACAGCACCCACTCACGCATTGTCCCGTACCGGTAGGCATTAGTTCCTGAGCATCCCGTTCCCACCATACCGCCGATCATCGCACCAGGACCAGGGTCTGGCGGGAAGAAAAGGCCATCCTTGGCAATCTCCTCGTTCAACTCCTCCCATCCAACAGCAGGCTGAACAATAACATCCAAGTCACGCTTGTGGAGCTCCAAGATGCGGTCCATGCGACGGAAATCCACGCACACGCCGCCTCTCGTAGACGCAAAATGGCCCTCTAAGCTCGTACCGCCTGAGTATGGGGTGACGGGGATAACGCGCTGGTGGCAGACCTTCATGATGCGCGAGACCTCCTCCGTACTTGACGGGTAGAGGATCAAGAAGGGCTTCTCATCCTCTTTCTGTGAGTAGGAGGACCAATCAGATCCGGCATGCGATTTCAAGTCGCCACTTGCAGTCGAGACATTTTCCTTGCCCAGTATCTCGACGAAATCAGCCCACGCTGCTTGGAGGTTGGAGGGAGAGACGTTGTGTTTTGGAGGCTCGATTTCAGAGAGGGGAGTTGTGGATGAAGAGGGCGGAGCTGCGGGCTTCAGGGATCCGAGATAGTAAGCACCAGTTGAGAAGAAAACCAAAGCTACAGTGAGATTACAGATTTGGTTAGCCAGTGAGCTAACCAGAGGAAAATGCAAGATTATCTCGGTATCAACATACCGAAGACCAGGGCAGCAGAGCGACCCGCGGGGGACTGGGTCTGATATTGGGCGAATTTTTCTTGTTCGGCACGCTCACGCTTCAGACGCTGCTGGGTACTTTCGTATAGTTGACTCTTGAATGATTGGTTTTCCTTGGCTTGTTTGGCCGAGGATGCAAAATGGCGCAGGAGGTGGCGTGATGGTCGAGTCCGGAGACTGCGCGCCCCTAGGGCGAGAGCGTTGAAGACCATTGCGGTGTGTATAGAAGAAGTGAAGCGCCCAAAGCCTTCAAAGCAGAGCTGTCAGAGCTCTCAGAGAAAGAGAAAGAGAGAGGTGAGAGGTGGACGGACCGAGTTCCGGGGTCTTGGCATTCGGGCCGATACTCTTTTTCTTTTTTTTTCGGTTTTTTTTTACGGGGATAAGAGAGTAATATCCATGGATGTAGAATATTTATATATATATATATGTATATATAATAGCATATAATACTATCTTGGATGACTTTAGGTGGGTTTATTATATTCTAGATATCATTCTATTTCTTATCTCCAAGTAATATGCTCGGTACATGTTATATATACTATATATATATATATAACTAGCTAGTTATCCATCTATCGTATATAGACAATAAGATAACAAGACAACAAGACAATATAAACAGTATAGACAATATAGACAATATAAATAGATCTCCTATTTAGGAAATTATACGTCACTTGACTAAAAGTGGCAGGTCACATGGCCATTGTTCTATTGCCCCTTGTGACCTCCCAGAGGAAAGATAATCCCGTCAAAGAGAGTCACAGAGTTCCCCGGTTAATATCCTCACGGCTAAAAAAGAAAACCAAAAAAAATAGATCCACATCGAAGTGGAAAAGTGGAACTTGCCTGGAACCTGCGGGGAGCTCTGCTTTGTTCGGTTCAATTCAATTCGACTGGATTCCCCCGGTTCATATCCTTATTTCCCCAAGTTCTCTCTATATATTCCGCTAATCTTGTCCATTATCTCCTTCTACCCTCACTTTCTCTATTCCCCCCCGGCATTATTGCCCAATTTCCCCGCAATTCCCACCGCCCTTATAAATACATACACAATGGCCGCAGCTCAGGTAGGAACCGACCCACTGGCGAAAATGACACAAGCCTGACACTCATGCAGAACCTCTCCTTCGTCCTTCAGGGCATCCACAAGGTCAAGTTTGAAGACCGCCCAGTTCCCGAACTGAGGAGCCCCCACGATGTGATCATCAACGTCAAGTACACCGGTATCTGTGGCAGTGACGTATGTACCATGACTCGGAAACAGTATGACCCTGACTAATCAACACCCTTAACAGGTACATTATTGGGAACACGGCTCGATCGGTTCATTCGTTGTGAAAGACCCCATGGTGCTTGGACACGAGTCAGCAGGTATCATCAGCCAAGTCGGATCAGCCGTCAAGACCCTGAAGGTCGGTGACCGGGTCGCCATGGAGCCCGGCATCTCCTGCCGCCGATGCGAGCCCTGCAAGGCCGGAAAGTACAACCTGTGCGAGGACATGCGGTTCGCCGCGACCCCACCCTATGACGGCACCCTCGCCAGGTACTACACTCTCCCCGAGGACTTCTGCTACAAGCTTCCTGAGAGCATCTCCCTGCAGGAGGGAGCGCTCATGGAGCCTCTCAGTGTTGCAGTGCACATCGTGCGCCAAGCCAGCATCAGCCCGGGTCAGTCGGTGGTTGTATTCGGTGCCGGCCCCGTGGGCTTGCTGTGCTGCGCCGTGGCGACTGCGTTCGGCGCCTCCAAGGTCATCGCCGTGGATATCCAGCAGCAGCGTCTGGACTTTGCCAAGGACTACACCACTACATCCACATTCATGCCCGGCAAGGTCGCAGCTACCGAGAACGCCGAGCGCCTGAGAGAAGATAATGGACTCGGTGCTGGTGCCGATGTCGCGATTGATGCTTCGGGCGCCGAGTCCTCCGTGCACACGGGCATTCATGTCCTGCGCAATGGAGGCACATACGTGCAGGGCGGCATGGGCCGCAATGAAATCCAGTTCCCTATCATGGCAGCTTGTTCCAAGGAGTTGACCATCAAGGGTAGCTTCCGGTATGGCAGCGGAGACTACAAACTTGCCGTTGGGCTGGTTGCATCCGGCAAGGTCGATGTCAAGAAGTTGATTACCGGCACAGTCAAATTCGAGCAAGCTGAGCAGGCCTTTATTGAGGTCAAGGCTGGCAAGGGCATTAAGACTTTGATTGCGGGTATTGACGTGTAAATTCCGTTATGGAAACGAAACATTGGGGATAAATGGGGCGTTGTGTGTATTTTTTTTTAGCAGATTTGGAACGAGAGATGAATCAAAAGTTGATATGCAAGAACTCCTGGAGGCCCGAGTTGGGTAAATAAAGTAACATGTAGAAATGATCAAGGTCAACAAGGGGGGTATCGTGCAGTGTAGTAAAACGAAAGACCAAATCAAAACAGAAAAAGAAACAAATGTACTCAGGGTGATACAAAACTATTAACAGCACCCTTGATTTGGGCGACTTCCGGAGCCCAGGCGGAAAACATCCTCCCATTCCCTCATCCCGCTCTTCCAGTTAGGTGTGCCAGGAGCTTTGCCTTTTCGACGGGTCCTGCGCTGCAGGGGCACAGAGTTATCGTCTAACGTCGCCCGACTTCTGATACTAGAAGCATCACTGCCGCCATATAGGCCTCCATCCCCGTACTGGATGCCGCTCTGCGGGTCATCGGGATCGATTTCACCGAGCTCGATCTTGGTCAAGATAATCCGTGCCAGCCGATTGAAGACTTCCTCCACGCCATCCCCCGTCAGAGCCGAGATCTCCACGGCGACGGGTATATTCGACTTAGCAGCCCAGTGAGATGTTTCCTCGGAGCTAACCTCTCTGCCTTCCGAGGCACGAGTCGCAGTCAATCTAGTTCCCGTCCCCATCAGGCTGGTCGACCGAATCGACCCGTTCACATCCCAGGGGATGGATGACTGTCTGCTGGAAGTACTGGACGGGGTCGGAGGCGGGCGAAAGTTATCTTCAAAATCAGACTGGGCGTCAGACGTCAGGTCAGCTTTATTTCCGGCTAGGATCACAGATAGGTTCGGGGAGGCGAGAGCGCGGGCGTCCATAAGGAAGGTCGGGAGGGAGGTGAAGGAGGCATAGGAAGCGACATCGTAGATGAGAATTGCGCCCGCAGCGCCGCGATAGTATGATCTTGAAACCGACCGAAAGCGTTCCGTGCCGGCTGTATCCCAGAGTTGGAGTTTGATGCGTCTCCGGCGCGAACCCGTGCCGAGTTTCACGATGCGTGAGGCGAATTCCACGCCGATGGTCTGAGAGGAGAGTACTCGCCCTGGAAGAATGATATGTCAGTGGAGAGAGAGGAGGAGAGGGAGAGCGAGGGTTGAAGATTAGAGGGTGGTTGTACATTCATCTTTCACGAAGCGGTGTAGTACACAAGACCTGTAATTCAAGGATTCGATGTCAGCAGATGATCCAAGCTTGTGTGTACCATATTGATATAGTAATACAGTACTGTAGTAGCACTCACTTTCCAGCACCGCTTGGTCCTAGGAGGATGACTTTGGCGAGGTAATCATACATGCTCCCCAGTTCCTAGGATTTAACATTAGCGGTCTCCGGGAGGGAAGGGGGGGGGGGGGGGGGGGAAAGGGAGGGATGTTTAATTTACTGGGTTGGGGAGGGGGGAAGGGGAAGGGCCTTTTGAAAGACCCTTTTGGTTTGACATGAAGGGGCCGGGGGGAAAGGGGGGATGGGAGGGGGAAAATTAGGGGGGAAAAATTACTTTTCCTCGGGAAGCGGTTGTGGTGCCGACCGGGATGGTTTGACATATTTTTAATTTTTTTAGATTATTTAATTTATTGTTTTTTTTTATT